>CM076571.1:731817603-731861628 GCA_034641835.2 Pinus albicaulis | reverse complement strand
GCTGCTTATTCTTTCTCTTTTCACATGAGGAATGTTATTCTTTCTGTCAATGGGCCTCCCTACCCATTTATTCATCTATCTAAAGATAAAACCAACTATAATATTCCATTTAGATGAGGTCTAAATTTTTGGGAATATTACAGGCGGAGATGTGATGGAGAAAAATTTGCGAAGTGTGAAGTGCAACGGGATAAAACCTGGGACATGCGAAATGCGATGGGAAATAAAAAAGAACTGCGAAATGCGAAAAGGAAAGAACTGCGAAATGTGAAAAGGGAAAAGTTTGTGATCTATGATATGTGATATCGCAATATCAAAATCGGTAAAAAGAGCGGTAGGTCTTAAAATAAAAGGTAAAAGGTTGTGAAATGCGATTTTCGACAGGTGACGTGGCGGTGGGACCGGTGGCAGGGCATGATCGCAATACCACAATCGACAGATAGGAGCGGTAACTCTTAAAAGAAAAGGAAAAAGTTGCGATGAGCGATTTTCAATGTGGTAAAGTTTGCGAACTGCGAAGTGCGATATCCCAATTGCAATATCGCAAAGTTAGAGGGATAGAGGTAAGTCTTAAAAGAAGAAACTAAACACTATAATTTGTGATTTGCGATGTACAGTAGTGGGAAGTTCGAGGAGCAAGCGCAGAATGCTGGATTCCAATCATTTTCAAGATTTTTGCACTAGAAAGGGGTAAGGCAATCGTGAATGATAAAAACAATGGAATGAGGCGGTTAAAGGGTTTAAGTGTTTTTGGGAATAAAAGGTGGGTGCAGAAGTTAAAATAAGCAGAAAACAAGAGGGAATGGAGGCGTAAAAGCAAGGGTCAGACCGTGAAGACAAAGATGGAAAATGAAGCGGGAAGGTGCCAAGGAGCTGCTCTGGGGTTTCAACAATGATTCCTTTGCTAATATATGCACGAAAAATAGACAAATGTGTGAAAATACCATGCAAAGGAAGAATGGAAAATGGTAATGCAACTCTACTTCTAATCTCAGAAATAGTGAAAAGAAATCAGTTTTTTGGTTTGTGGGAAGGTTCGCCCTCCTCGAGCTCTATTAACAGAGATGAGAAGTGGGCCTTGATCCACAACTTTTTGGTTTTTCTCCTCTATTATATTACTCGCAAGAAAAATAAATCTACAATAGAAAACCGAAAGAAAATACTAAGAAACAATGAAACTATCAGAATCAGAACTAATTGAATGATAGAGACGGAAGAGAACAAATACAACGAGAGGTGAGGCACAGTTGGGCCCTAACCCACGAGCCTAGATCTCTGAAACTTAAATCAATAAAATGAAGTCAATTTTCCCATTTCATAAAATAATAACCTCATACATTTCTGAAAGTTTGATCACTGAGTAAAAATAATAAAAATCTCAATAGCTTGCAACAAAGTTCTCACTAGAATCGACCAAAATCCCCTTCCTAGCTCTAGCTTTTCTCTATTTATTTTACAGGGCAGCTACCAACAGCTCTCTAGAAAATAGTGATTAGTCCACTTGACTCCAAGTAAACAAAAATGGAGTGTGCTCCTCTTTAAGTTGCTTGGTTGCCTCTAGAACTCGAATTTCTTGAGAGAATATTTGGGGTGATTGAGTCTACTTGACTCCAAGTAAACAAAGTTTGAGTTCACTCTTGTTTGAGTTGCTTGGTTGCCTTTGGAACTCGAATTGCTAGAGATAATCTTTGGGGTGATTGATTCCACTTGACTCCAAGTAAACAAATATTGAGTTCACTCCTCCAAGTCTTTATGATAAAATAATTATAAAAATCTTAATAACTCATGATTTTCTGCACTCAACCTCATATTAGGCACTCAGAGTATGTTAGCCTGAATCACCAACTATACTAGCACCATAAAACCAAATAATAATAAAAATGAAAGAAAAAGAGATCTAAGAAGGAAAAAAGGTGACCATTAACCCCTCCAAATATGTCTAATGATGGCCTCCATCATTACCCCCTCTTGAATGGTTTCTCATCCTCTGAGAAACTAATCCTCCTCCTTCAATTCCTTCAAGGCTTTGTGACATTTGTGACCTCCACGATTTCGATCCTCCTAAGGAAGAAGTGTGGGAGTTTCCCCAAGGGGGTAAAATCCATTGTTCTTTTCTGCATTCTCCCATTATCTATCTTGTGCATCTGTTTCCTTTTCATAATTCAGCCCCAACATCAAATGTGGGTTGAGCTTTAGTCCCAACCATTGGATATTTTTGGCCTGCATGGCCCTCGTGTATAATGGTGCCCTCTCCAATGCACCCCCTGTTGGGGTTCCCATGTTTTGGCCAGATTGGCAAGACCAAAAGATGAGACAACATCAAACCACTTTCAGACCTTAGGATCTAGCCCTCCTAGGTCTAGAGAGGGATCTCTCTATAATAGTCAAAGTATATATGTCTTTGAGGCTCAAATGTTATGATGTTAGGCTAGTTATGAGTACAGGGTTTGTTTGTTTGATTGTTTATTTGGTTGCTGGTTATCAGGCAGGAAGGGTTCAATGTAAGACAAGGATGAGCAAAGAGGGATAAGGCAGAGGTGAAGTATTCCATAAAAGCATTCAAGACCATTGGGCAATGGAGTCAGGAAAGGATTTGCTTACTATCCAATGTGCAAGCTTTCAAATGGGCTAGTCATCTAAAACATTGGATCTTAAAGATGATTGTGTGATATGGAATGATAGGAGAGGAGGAGACAACACAGTTTCAGAGCACAAAGTTAAAGACCAGCTGGTCACACAAGGATCCTAGTGGACAGGGCTAACTCTAATCCCCAGTGTTCCCAAATCTTCCAACTAAATCCTTAACAAGAAACATCTAAGAACAGATACATTTAATTCATACATCAGAGAGCAGGAAATAACATCCACTACACTGGTTAAATTAACTGAAATCAATTCTTAGATAACACATTCAGAAGAAAAACATCAATGGCAAGGAGAGCAGAAACATAGGGTACCTAACAAGGGTAAATCCTATGCCAATATTCTGATGCAAGCCAGTAGAAATGAAATGAAATGAATTAAACACAGAGATAGGAAAACATCACTGCTGCTTTAGATCAGGATCCAAAGAAATGTGCTTGTCATATTAAACAACAATACCAGTCAAGTACAACAATGCCAATAGCCGAATACTCAGTCTGAAATCATATTCCTCAGCCTATCTTACAACTTTACACAGAGACTGTGTCTCAAAAGAAACTACTTGCAATTCTCTGATAACTGATCAACAACCTTTACAATGAGTTTCTTCATGAATTTATAGCTTTGGAGGAGCAGAGAAGGTAGGTGAAGAACTAAGTGTAGCATTAAAAACTTCAGAAGAGGAAGAAGGCCGAAGCCCACTCTATATAAATTCTATGCATTAATCTGGGACACCCTTGGGTGAAAGAGTGGTCCTCCTTAGACTTCTATTTACTCCAGGTATGTCTCTTGATGTACTTTGATCTGCATGACTCTGTGGTACTTTTGGTGAATAAAAAAATGATAAATAAACGACTGATAAGTCTGCAGTATTTATGAAACAAACACTTTGGTAGCTTCAGACTGTTGTCAGGGTGGAAATTTCTTTAGGAGCACGGTGTAGAATAAAAACTGCATGGGCGCTTTGTCCTTTATGGAGGAAAAACATTCTGCTGCTGTAGAAACCCTGATATGCATTGATTTCTGTGTGATCCCTGGGTCGTCAATCTGGTACTTTGCCTCTAAATATTTGAACCTAAGGCTTATATATCTTCATTTGCATGCCTTAAGCTCTCTGTCACTTCATTTAAAAGTCTGAATATGAAATCTATGTGTTAATGGTGTCGGGACATTTTTACAGGGTCAAACCCTGTTCTTTTAATGGAAGTCATGTCAGAGCACTATCCCGTACTTTTCTCCATGATACGATCTCTATGCGCACTCTTCCCTGTGTTTTCTGTTGCTGTGATAGAAACCCTAAATCATGGCGGCCATTTACTGTTGGTAACCCTACAAAACACGAAAACCTGTTACGAAAAACATGTATGGGGGTGGGATGATGTGGACGACTACGAGGATGATAGTGGGATTGTAGAGAAATGGCGAAAAAAATGCAGAGGAATGGTGGAGAAATACTCTGGTGAAGGTTGGCGAAAAATAGTGGAAGGTGTCGAGGCAGACATTTAACGTAAAAAAAATTAAAATTTAATCTTTGAATGGACTATAAAGGGGACAGGCGAGAAAAACAATGAAGATACATGGACGAATGACGTGGCGGGCCCGGGTCAACGGCGGGCGTGTGATTTAATCTGGACCATCCGATCTCGGCGGATATCAACAGTGAAAAATGCTTCAGAGGGTGACGGACAGTGGGCCAGGGGTACGGTTTCCTTTGGTTAAACCTCGCGTAGCTTCGTTGAGTGATGACCGTTGGATGGGCAAGGACAGATCTAACGGCTGACAGCGATATCGCTCCGCGTCCTGTACCGAAAGATAACATGTGATGAGCAAGCGGTTTTGGAACAGTGCCGCTGCCACGCATCGAATGCAGAGTGGAATCGCTGGGCAATGGGAAAATACCGCCTACCGCCCAAAGGCGGTGCAATAGATATTGCCGGGTTTGTGAACAGTGTTTGTGGCGGGGACCACCAAGACGGACATACTACGAACCGTCGGATCTGTGGGTAAATAGACGACGATGGCGTGATCAGGGCGATGAAAGGGGTAGACCACGAGCATTGCAGAGTTAACACGGACCGTCCGATCTGCGTCGATCGACGGTTGATATTGCCTCCGATACCATTTGAGATAAGCACCCTTTTGGTTAGCATCTGGTTTCGGCACCTAGGTCATAAGGTGGAAGAAAAGCCGAGGGGGCTGGCCGAAAGGTGCTAGCCCTATTATAATGTTTAAAGTGGGTTTTTAACCCGTTTCGGTGCATTTTAAAGCCAAAGGAGGGTAGCGATAGGGAACAAAGGTGAGAATTTGGTTAGACAAAGGATGAAGGTGGGTTTTCAAGGGGATTTGGGGAGATTAAGGGAATTTTGACAAAGGGAATAAGAGGTGAAAGGGACACTTTGCAGGGATATAGGGGATAAATATAGACCTTTTGGAGCACAATTTATGCAAACAATGAGACCCTATAAAGGGAGTCAGCAGAGGGAAATTTATCAAATGAAAAGGCACAGGAGACTTCAAGGATTATGTGTCTTTAAGGGAGATGCATTCCTTGAAGGCTCAAAAAGAAATTTAGCCCCCTACTTTGCTTTGTCAAAAATTTATAGGGGGGTTAATAGTGGCTCCACATGGGGGTGGCTTCTTCTTGAAGGAGTCAAGAATTCAGAAAATGATCTTTGGTGTAGGCCAGATGCCTGCTGCTTTAAGCCACCTTCTTCTTTGATTTTCAGCTGCCACAATTGTGAAGACATCAATTTAGCAGAAAAAATTTCCCAATCAATCTACCTACCCACACTACAATCCTAGCATTTTTTATTCTTCTAGGGTGCATTTGAGCTAACAGACCCTTTACATCATTTTATTTTTTACAAACAAGAAAATAAACCTACTCTATTTCTACCCTTATTACTCCATGAGACCAGATTAAACTGTTGGTCTCACATGTTTCTCTACCTAATCTAATATCTGCTGGGATTCAATTGTCCAACAAATTTCTTCTCTACATTCTACAAGAGAAATTTAAAAAAAGTCAAACCAGGATTAGACAGTTTGGTTTTTTGTGGATCCAAGGCATAAAGACAGTTGCACATGGACAGAAAATTTTAGAAAACTGAAAACAAAACTGTGAAGGCTTGAAATCTGAACTTGAAGTATCCTTCTTTTCTTTTTGTGACTCAAGTTTTGAGCATGTTAGAGTCACTTCTTTTCTTCATTTCAGCTCTGGTTTTGGGCATGTTAGAGCTGATTCTTCTTTCTTCTTTTCTGGTCCAGATTTTGGGCATGTTAGGACCAGCTACTTTACTTTCTTTGGCTTAGTTTTTGAGCTTATTAGAGCCAATCTTTTGCACATCAAAGGTTCATGTTTTACGCATGTCTGAACCTCTCTTTTTCCTCTGTTTTTTGAAACATTTTCTCTTT
This sequence comes from Pinus albicaulis, assembly GCA_034641835.2. Classification (NCBI taxonomy): domain Eukaryota; kingdom Viridiplantae; phylum Streptophyta; class Pinopsida; order Pinales; family Pinaceae; genus Pinus; species Pinus albicaulis. The sequence continues at coordinate 731,855,571 of CM076571.1, read as the reverse complement.
TTTCTTGAAAATAAAAAACTTCAATGGTATGTACAATGGTAATGGAAACTGAAAATTGTAAATCAACAGAAATAGTGTTTGAGCATCCTGCCATTGACAGGACCCCCAAACAGCTCCGTACCAAATTGTCAAACTTGCTGTTCTTTCCTTTATCCTTTCTTCTTGAGTCCCACTTCAGAACTTTATCCCCAATTTTGAAATCAGCAGCTTTGGTTCTTTTGTCAAAAAATTTCTTTATATTCTCCTAAACTTTCACTGCTCTGTTGTAGACCTATTCCCTCGTTTGCTAGAAATGAATTGTTTGGTTTATTCTTGTCACCATACTGTCTTCTTCTGTTTTAATCTCTTGGACCAGCTTGATCACTGGTACCCCAAGGCTGGTAGGGAAAACTGCTTCTGCACCATAGACAAGCTGAAATGGTGACATGCCAATGGATTTCTTTGTTGTAAGCCTGTCAGCCCACAAGGCATGCACCAACTTGTTATGCCATGACTTTTGTTCTCTTCCACCAGCTTTTTTATGATGATCACCAGGCCCTTGTTTGATGATTCAGCTAATCCATTACCTTGAGGGTAATAGGCAGTTGAATGACCAAGCGCTATTTGATACCTATGACAAAAATCAACCATCTTCTTGGATCCGAAAGCAGCAACATTATCAGTGATTATTTTCCTTTGGAAGCCAAATCGAGAGAGGATATGACCTTCTAGGAAACTAATGATGACTGAATCTATGGAATTCCTAGTAGGTATGGCCTCTATCCACTTAGTGAAGTAGTCTGTGGCTGTTAGGATCCATTTGTGTTGTGCAGAAGAAGTAGGGTGAATTTCCCCTATGAAATCTAGGCCCCATTGCAGAAAGGGACCTTCAACAATGATGGGTTGTAGGGGTAAAGGGAGGAGTTTTCCTTTGCCTTCAAATATTTGGCATTTGTGGCAGGCAATGATAATCTTATGGACATCATTGAAGAGTGTAGGCCAATATTAGCTAGCTCTAAGTATTTTGTTTGCAGTGGCTTTCCAGCTTAGGTGGCCTTCACACTCTCCTGCATGGAATTCTTGTTTAATCCTCTCTGCCTCGTTTTCAGGCAAACATTTAAGCAATAGGCCATTTGGGTTCTTCTAGTATAAGTAATTATTCAATATGAAATAGCTCCTGGCTTTTATTTTTATGAATCTGGCCTTATTCTTTGACAGTTTAGGTGGAGAATTGAGGTTGGTGAGCACATAAAGGATATCAGAGTACCAAGGGGAGTTCTGAAATTTTTCCTCAACAGTGGGATCAGGCAATTCTTGTTGCTCATCCAAGGTATTTACCATGTTAATGTCTAGGGCTTGTAAGTTTGATTCAGCCATTAGTCGAGCTAAGTCCTGACCTTTAATCAGTTTGGTGGGTTTTATCTCAAGGTCATATTCTAAAATCACAGCAATCCATTTGCCCCTCTTCCCATCCGGGTCTTGGGACAGTATATCTTTGACTATGATGTTGGGCACATAAGCTATGGTGTGAGAATGAAATATGTACACCCTAAAGTATTTCAAGGCCTTAATCAGAGCATAGGCCTGTTTTTTCCATGATGTTGTATTTCAAGGGTGCATCCATCAGCGCTTTACTGGAAAAGGCAATTGACTGTTCCATTCCCTCTGTGTTTTTCTGCAGCAAGACTGCAGCTATTGGGTGCTCAGAGGCGAATGAAAAGATCGGGAAATATTTTGAGAAATCTGGGCTAATCAGAACAAGAGCTTGGGTGAGTGCAAGTTTTACTGATTCAAAATATTGTTTGGCTCCAATAGTCCATTTAACTCCTACACCTTTCTTCAGCATGTTAGTCATATTCCTAAGGTGTTCAGCTAGGTTGGGAATAAATCTCTTGAGGAAGTTGATCTTCCCAATGAAGGACTGTAACTCCTTGATGTTTCTCGGGTGTGTGATTTGTAGTATTCCCTCAACTCTCTGTGGGTCTATCCTGATTCCATTTTCAGATATAATGTGGCCAAGAAGTTTACCTTCTTGCAGCCCAAATATAGTCTTTTTAGGATTCAATGACAGACCAAACCTTCTGCATTTTTCAAACACCTTTCTCAGATGTTTTAGGTGTTCTTCTTCAGTCTTAGAATAGACTGTTATGTGATCTAAGTAAATAACAATGAAGTTTCCTATCTCATCTAAAAAATCTATATCCATTGCCCTCTGGAAGGTTGCACCAACGTTCATCAGTCCAAAGGGCATTTTTACATACATAAAGGTACCCCATGGAGTGGTAAAGGTTGTCTTGAGTTGGTCTTCTGGGATTACTAAGACTTGGTTGTAACCTGAAAACCCATCCAACAAAGAAATCCTTTTTGAGCCTACTACTCACTGTAGAATGTGTTCCATTTTTGGCAAAGGGTAGTTGTCTTTGAGTGAGGCTCTATTAAGATTTCTGAAGTCAATACATAATCTAATCTCCCCAGTTTTCTTTCTCACAGCCACTAAGTTCGAAACCAAATTAGAGAACCTTACGGGAACTATTATGCCTGCTCATACATCCTTTTAATCTCTTTCCACTGCAGGAAATTGTTTTGGGTTTATCCTACAAAGTTTCTGCCTGAAGGGTTTCTGATTTTATTTTAAAGGTATTTTTTGTTGTATAATTTTCGTGTCATACGCCTTTAAGTCTTCATAACTCCATGCAAACACATCCACGAATTCCTTGAAAAGGTCAATGTATTTCTTTTTCATTTCCGCGGGTAAATATTTAGCCAATTTAATCATTTTGGGCTTATCTTCTGTGCCTATATTGCATTCTTCTACGTCAAAGTCCGCGTGCTCAATGGTGGGCTTTTTTGCCACATCATCGAAGTCAAAAAGGTCTTCAAACAACGCCAGACCTTGAGGCATGTTATTATCTTTGGCCTGCAACACCTCTACTTCTTCACTGTCTGCATTTTCACACTCTGTGGTTGAATAACCAGTTTCTTCATTTAAAGTGTTTATTTCTACATTATGGGGTGTATTTTCTTCCTCGTCTGAGGGTTCCTCACTTAGGCAGCTATCACTAGACGTAGAGTCTGAATCGGAAAACTAAAACTCATTCCTGCCTATCAAAAAATCTTCAATTTGTTTGTCGCCCTCAAAGACCTGCCAGTATTTTTCATTATCCGGTACTACGGGTCTGAATTTTGTTTGAATGATGATCTGTTGGTCGCTTGGAGTCTTAGGGTATGAATTGGCTAGGCAAGCTAATCCATTTGCAATGGCGTTTTGATTTCTAGGAACAAACACTAATTCGTATTCAACAAATGTTTTCAATATATCCACAACATCGTTCCTATATGCTCTCAGCCTAGGGTGTTTGGCTGTGTATTCACCGCTCACCTATTTGATAACCAATTCAGAGTCTCCCTGCATGGCTATTATACGGGCTCCTATTTTATTCAACATATTTAAACCCAGGATAAGGGCCTCATACTCTGCAATATTATTGGTACATTTGAAATGTAGATTGTAGGCATGGATTTCTGCGTAGTTGCTCTCTGTGTTACGTAGCCAAACCCCAGGTCCAACAGTTCTTCTTGTGTAGGACCCATCAAAACTCATTTCCCACAGGGGTTCAATCTCATTTTTATTATCATTTCTTTCCCTACAGCCAGGTTTGCCATTATTTTGCATTATAAGGTCTACACTAGGTTGTGGGCTATTTAGTTTTTCGTTATGGGTGTGGAAGTCAGAGAGGTGACTAGCTGGCTGATCGCATTTTGTTTCTGGTTCACTTTGCGTTGTTGTTTCAGTGCACTGTTAAAAGTTTTCTACGTCTTCCTCCACTGAGTCTAGGGTAGCCATTATGTTTAAGTCCATTGGCTCTGTTTCATCATGTGTATCTTTTCCTGTACCTACATTTTCATATTTTGGTCCCCCCCAAAGATTCATCATTGCAAAAGATAAAGGAATCCAGGTCTGTATGCATAGAGTATAGAGGAGAATTTTCAGGCTTTTCAGGGCTACTAACTAGGAATTTCATTTGTACTTCCTTGTACAATCTTCTAAGTTGGCCAAAGATTGGGATTGTGGCATAAGCCCCATCCATCTGCATTGTTAGTTGCAGCTTGGCTCCCCATGATCTTGATAATAACATGCCATACTTAGGTGGCATATCTGCCACCACAACATCCATGACCATACATTTAGCTGGGATTTGGGTAAGGCTCACACATAAATCTTTGATCAGGCTAAGACACTTTACTCTACTAGAGTCAAATGAATATAGGTCTTTATAGGGATGAGCTATCTCTAGGCCTAATCTTTCCATCACTACTTTAGGCATCAGGTTGTGTGATGCCCCAGAATCATGCATTGCATTGTGGAGAATCTTATCATGGACATTAAGACTGATATAAAAAGGGGGCACTACACCTTCCTGCAACTTTTCTTCTATATTTAGACCAAACAGAAGGGTAGGTCGATCATCACTCAGATTTACAGTGTCACTATTCTCACCTAAATTTAATTCTTTCAAAATTTGGCCTTTATATACATCCTGAGTGGCCAGCTCAGAGAGTGGGACAAAGATTTAATTTTTGCAATCTCACTCTCCAAATTGAAAGTGGACTGACTCTTTGGAAGGTTCAACTCTGTTTTGTTAGCCACTGCCTTAGTGGCTGAATTAGTGTGTTTATTCTCGTTCTGTATAGTGTTTGTGAAAATTTTATCAGGAGCACTAACTGCAGTGCTAGTGCTGCTAGCTGGTTTACCTTGTGTATCAGTGTTTTGGTTGTCCTTTTCTTTGTTTTTTCTAGAACTCTCAGCTGCTGATTTTTACTTTCAGCAGTTGCTTTAGAAGTTTTCTCATCTCTTTTCTTGATGGTGACCTCAGAAGCTTTTGGTTTGGCAGTTTCTTGGCTCTTTTTTCTTCTAAGTTTATATTTTTCTCTGACCTGCATCATGGCATTTTCAAATCCTAATTTGTAATCTTCAGATTTTAACCATTCCTCATCCCAACAAGAGGGTGAGGATTGATCTTCTTCTGAGTAACAGTTATGGATTGAATCTTCTATTTCAAACATATTAATTGTGTTTCCCTCAGACTCTTCTATGATTCCCTCATCTTCATCAAGAAAATTCTCTTGGAATGGGGGAATAACTTGCTAATCTGATTCTCTTTGTCTGTTGGGAGTGGCATTTTTTCTTCTAAAGTTTTGGTTCTGGTTATGGTTTTGATTTCTGTTTTGGTTACTAACTGTGACAACCATTTTTTCCATCATTTGGTATAGCTTTTCCACTTTTTTAGATAGATGGTCATGATTTGGATCAGATGTAGAAGCTACATTGCCGTCTCTATATGTTACCCTTTTCTCAGCTCTTAATCTCGCTCTTTTCTCAATCAGATTTTCCTCTATATTCACTGCTCCTTTCTGCATGTCCTCCATTGTGTTGTATTCTTTATCCCTAAGCTGATAGGCCATGTCAGCATCAAAACCTTCAAGTTATTTCTCTAGGGCCATACCTTGGGGAGGTTTCATATGTGGAGGGAGAGCATTGTAAATGCTGTTAAATCTTTTTGTGTAATTATGGACACTCTCTCCTACGTTTCTTTTAAGGCTTATGTATTCTGCTAGGAGTTGGCGAGGGTTAGCCTTGACTTCCCATTTGTTTATAAAAGTATGATATAAGGCATGGAGGTCATTAATGCTACCTGGAGGTAAGCTTTTAAACCATTTCTTCACATCACCTCCTAAGCTCTGAGCAAAGATTCTCATTTTGATTGTATCATCATCTATCTCCATGTAGTCAAAAGAATCTTCCATCCTATCTACATGGTGTTGGGCTGTGGTAGAATCTTTTGCAGTGAAGTGTGGGATCTTTGATTGATAATCATTGGGTAAGGGTACTAGAGGCTGAGGTAAAACCAGAGGTGCATACCAGGCTGCCATGATGATGTTTTGATGAGGTAAAGGGTTGGCTTGTGCAGCTGGTATGTGGATGACAGGGATATTGTGACCAGCAGAAAACTGATGAGCAGATCTAGGGTGACTGAGCCCCAAGTTCTGAATGAAGTTTATATCCAGAGGTGTAGATGGAGGGGTCTATCTGTCCCTAAGGTGTCTACCACTTTGAGGTGGTGAACCAGGAAGCTCAAGGTCTGGCTGGTCTAGGACACTGAATGACCTAGTTCTAGGTAATCTATTTGGTAGGTCTAGGTCAAGGTGCAAGTGTGATAGAGCTGTAAAATCTTCTGGAGCAGAGTTAGCTCTATGGATGTGGCTGGAAATAGTTGGTCGTTTAGGTGTAGGAGCTCCCTTGAGGATGCTCTCAGGGTTATCAACTATTTCAGGTGGGTCTGGGTTAGGGTAAGCTCTTGTATGAATGGTTCTTGAAGCCAGAATGTTGTTTTCTAACCGAGCAGCTTAACCCTACTTGTTACTTCTACTGTGGTTGATGTTGTAGTGGCTTTGGTCTCCCAGTGGATTCTAATGTGAACCAAGATAATAAGTAGGCTTATTGATCACCAGTGAAGTCTTTAAAACATTTAGGGAATATGGAGTCGCCAGGTGGAAAGGTTTAGGATGTTTTTGGAGGGTGCACTGTCCACCACAGTGCTTGTGAGATGTCCCCTTTCAAGGATATCTTCCAAACACAACAAACTCTAACCATAGTTTCACTGGGAGGGCATTTACCAGATATGTCACCTCTGAAAGAGTGTGAGATCTGGAGGCTACCTAGCCCTTTCCAGACTCTGTCCAAGAGTATGGGGAAAACACGACAAATGGTATAGAGGTTGGTCTATGAATAGGAGTGTTTAACTGCCAACCTAACCAAATATTGTAGGTTTCTGAGGTCCTTATGATGTAGTAAGATGGATGGTACTCAGATTGCTCCCCAGTGGAGTCGCCATTATGTTGGGGTTCCCATGTTTTGGCCAGATTGGCAAGACCAAAAGATGAGACAACATCAAACCACTTTCAAACCTTAGGATCTAGCCCTCCTAGGTCCAGAGAGGGATCTCTCTGTAATAGTCAAAGTATATATGTCTTTGAGGCTCAAATGTTAAGATGTTAGGCTAGTTATAGGCACAATATTTTTTTGTTTGATTTGTTTGTTTGGTTGCTGGTTATCAGGAAGGAAGGGTTCAATGTAAGACAAGGATGAGAAAAAATGGATAAGGCAGAGGCGAAATGTTCTAGGAAATATTCAAAACCATTAGGAAATGGAGTCAGGAAAATCTTTGCTTACTATCCAATGTGCAAGCTTTCAATTGGGATAGTCATCTAAAACATTGGATCTCAAAGATGACAGTGTGAGATGGAATGATAAGAGAGGAGGAACAACAAAGGTTTGGAACACAAAGTTAAAGACCAGCTGGTCGCACAAGGATCCTAGTGGACAGGGCTAACTCTAATCCCCAGTGTTCCCAAATATTCCAACTAAATCCATAACAAGAAACATCTAAGAATAGATACATTTAATTAATACATCAGAGAGCAGGCAATAACATCCACTACACTGGTTAAATCATCTGAAATCAATTCTTAGATAAAAAATTCAGAAGAAAAACATTAATGGCAAGGAGAGCAGAAACATAGGGTACCTAACAAGGGTAAATCCTATGCCAATATTCTGATGCAAGCCAATAGAAACGAAATTAAATGAATTAAACACAGAGATAGGAAAACATCACCGCTGCTTTAGATCAAGATCCAAAGAAATGTGCTTGTCATATTAAACAGAAATACTAGTCAAGTACAACATTGCTAATAGCTGAATACTCAGTCTGAAATCATATTCCTCAGCCTATCTTACAACTTTACACAGAGACTGTGTCTCAAAAGAAACTACTTGCAATTCTCTGATAACTGATCAACAACCTTTACAATGAGTTTCTTCATGAATTTATAGCTTTGGAGGAGCATAGAAGGTAGGTGAAGAACTAAGTGCAACATTAAAAACTTTAGAAGAGGAAGAAGGCCGAAGCCCACTCTGTATAAATTCTGTGCATTAATCTGGGACACCCTTGGGTGAAAGAGTGGTCCTCCTCAGACTTATATTTACTCCAGGTATGTCTCTTTATGTACTTTGATATACATGACTCTGTGGAAATTTTGGTGAATAAACAAATGATAAATAAATGACTGAGAAGTCTACTGTATTTATGAAACAAACGCTCTGGTAGATTCGGACTGTTGTCAGGGTGGAAATTTCTTCAGGAGCACGGTGTAGAATAAAAACTGCATGGGCACTTTGTCCTTTATGGAGGAAAAACATTCTGCTGCTGTAGAAACCCTGATATGCATTGATTTATGCGTGTTGTACCTTCTGCATGATCCCTAGGTCTTCAATCTAGTACTTTGCCTCTAAATATTTGAACCTAAGGCTTATATATCTTCATTTGTGTGCCTTAAGCTCTCTATCGCTTCATTTAAAACTCTAACTATGAAATCTGTGTGTTAATGTAGCCGGGACATTTTTACAGGGTCAAACCCTATTCTTTTAATGGAAGTCGTGTCAGAGCACTATCCTAGGATTTTCTCCATGATACGATCTCTGTGCGCACTCTTCCCTGTGTTTTTTGTCGCTGTGATAGAAACCCTAAATCATGGCAGCCATTTACTATTGGTAACCCTGCAAAACACAAAAACCTGTTACGAAAAATATGTATGGGGGTGAGATGATGTGGAAAACTACGAGGATGATAGTGGGATTGTGGAGAAATGGCGAAAAAAATGCAGAGGAATGGTGGAGAAATACTCTGGTGAAGGTTGGCGAAAAATAGTGGAAGGTGTCGAGGTAGACGTTTAACGTAAAAAAAATTAAAATTTAATCTTTGAATGGATTATAAAGGGGATGAGTGAGAAAAATGATGAAGATACGTTGATGAATGACGTGGTGGGCCCAGGTCAATGGCGGGTGTGTGATTTAATCTGGACCGTCTGATCTCGGCGGAGATCAACGGTGAAAAATGCATCGGAGGGCGATGGATAGTGGGCCAGGGATACGGTTTCCTCGGGTTAAACCTCGCGCAGCTTCTTTGAGCGATGATCGTTGGATGGGCAAGGACAGATCTGACGGCTGACAACGATATTTCTCCGCGTCCTGTACCGAAAGATAACGTGCGATGAGCAAGCGGTTTTGCAATAGTGCTGCTGCCACGCGTCGAATGCTGAGTGGAATCGTTGGGCAATGGGAAAATACCGCCTTCTGCCCAAATGCGGTGTGATAGATACCACCGGGTTTGTGAACAATGTTTGCGGTGGGGACCACTGGGACGGATGTACTGCGGACCGTTAGATCTGCGGGTAAATAGACGGTGATGGCGCGATCGGGGCGATGAAAGGGGTAGACCACAGGCGCTGCAGAGTTAGCACAGACCGTCTGATCTGCGCCGATCGACGGTTGATATTGCCTTTGATACCATTTGAGATAAGCACCCTTTTGGTTAGCGTCTGGTTTCGGCACCCAGGTCATAAGGTGGAAGAAAAGCCGAGGGGGTTGGCCGAAAGTTGCTAGCCCTATTATAATGTTTAAAGTGGGGTTTTAACCCGTTTCAGTGCATTTTAAAGCCAAAGGAGCGTAGCGATAGGGAACAAAGGTGAGAATTTGGTTAGACAAAGGATGAAGGTGGGTTTTCAAGGGGATTTTGGGAGATTAAGGGGATTTTGACAAAGGGAATAAGAGGTGAAAGGGACACTTTGCAGGGATATAGGGGATAAATATAGACCTTTTGGAGCACAATTTCTGCAAACAATGAGACCCTATAAAGGGAGTCAGCAGAGGGAAATTTATCAAAGGTAAAGGCATAGGAGACTTCAAGGATGATGTGTCTTCAAGGGAGATGCATTCTTTGAAGGCTCAAAAAACAATTTATCCCCCTACTTTGCTTTGTCAAAAATTTATAGGGGCGCTAACACCCCCTAGTCTTTGTGGAGTATGGTACTCCCTGTTCATGAGGCTGTGCGGGAGGTTGTTACATCTCCTTTGGCTGGCCAAAATGCACTCATCTTCTATCTGCCTAGAAACATCATCAAAGTGGTTGATTACCTGTGTTTGAGTCTAAAGGCATATTTCAACTAGTGAAGGGTCCCTTTCAATATCTCGATGGTTTGGGATGACTCCTCAGCTCAAGTTTCTATTGTATATAGTTGTTTCCTTATCTCTGTTAATTCATGATGGACTACGTGTTTCCTCCTCTCATTCTCCTCTACTCCAATTGATTTAAATTTATTTCTTTTGCATGCCCAAGTGGCGTGACTTTGTAGTTCTCCCTAGTCATACTTCACGATGGTGGCCAAGATATCTGGACACATTTTTTCCCCTTAAACTCTAAGTCTACGAATTTAATTATTTCTGGCTATGATGGCTACATAGCAAGCAGTGAGAAGCTATACCTGAGTTTACATTTTTTTTTCAAGGTGTTTTCAAGAGTTGGAATTTGGAAACAAGCCTCTTATATGTTGTGTTCTATCTTATTTTCTGAAGTGAGCAGCTTGTTGAATGAGCAACTCTCTGAGTGAGCTATTGATCTTTATTGTTGTCTCTTCCCATCATATTTTTTGTGTGGGGGTGCTACAGATGCCATGGGTGGTACTCTTGTCTGTCCTGGGGTCCGTTTTGTCAGCTCCTCCTTATGTTTCTTTGCAGTCTGGGAACAACTTTATTTGTGAAGGAACTTCCTGATGTTTGTAGCAGTGTGTGGCTTTCTTCCTTTTTATACATTTTGCTTAGGAATGGAGGAATATGGTATATGGAGGTGATGGAAGAAGTTATTAAAATGAATTAAATGAATGATGTGATGGATGGTAAAATAGAAGAAGGGAAAAGAAGATGAATGCTTCCCTATGTTTGCAAAAACCATTAATAACCTGCAAAACAAAAAACGTCGAAAACACATATATGCAAATGTATGTATATGTATGTATATATATATATATATATATATATATATATATTGAAAGAAAGTGGGTTGCCTCCATGGAGGATTTCAACCCACAAACTTGCCTTGGGCACCTCAGAGAGGTTTTCACCCATGGATCTTTATTCTCTTTTTCTCTTTTTTTCTTTTTCTTTTCTTTTCTTTTTTCTTTTTTCCTCCTTTTTTTAGGAGGCTTAGGAAAATATGGAGTTTACCATCACATAAACCTCTCTTCTTATTGAATATATTAACTCCGCTCTTGAAAAATTCCTCTTGTACATTTTGGTTCTGTGACCATTGACAAGCAAGGGGATTCCTTCCTCATCTATGTTTTTGATTTGAACTGCGCCATTATCAAAACATTTTTCCACTCTGTCAGGTCCCAACCATCTTGTCATCAGCTTTCCTTTGAAATATTGAAACATTGAATCATACAACAGTGCCTAATCTCCTTCTTAGAAGGTATTTTCGTTGATGTTCTTGTCATGACATACCTTCCTTTGTAGATAAACTACCTCCGTGTGAAGAAGTGCTTGCATTATGAACTCATCCAATCCATTTAGTTATAGAAACCTATATTTTATGGAATTTGATAGATCTGGATTTAATTCAACTACCATTCTTAAATTATTGAATACAAACTCAACTAAAATTAGAGCCTTCTTACCATAGACTATTTCATAAGGAGTGAATCATGTTGTTGTCTTCCAAGTACTGTTGTAGGCCCAAATAGCTTCTGCCAATCTATCTGCCCAATATTTTTTGTTGTTGCTCACAACCTTGGTGAGGATTCTCTCTAAAGCTCTATTAGTTACTTCTACTTGGCCATTTTCCTAAGGGTGAAAGGCACTAGAAGTTCTATTTTTGACCTTGTGCTTCCTCAAAATATTTTCAATGAGGTGGGAAATGAATTGTGCTCCCTGATCAGTTACTATTTCTCTCGGGTACCAAAACTTATAAAACATGTTCTCCCTCAGAAATTGTACTAATTTCTCCTCAATTTCTACCTTCACTTCTTTTGTTTCAGCCCACTTTATCAGGTAATCAGTGTAGACTATGATATACTTCCTTTGTCCAGATGGTGGATCAATAAGCCCAACAAAGTCCATGCCCCACTTTTCAAATGCCTCAAGATCCACCTGAGGGTGCAAAGGCATCTCATCCATTTGCATGGGTTTCCCCAACCTTTGGCACTGGTCACACCTGCTGGTGTATCTTCTGGAATCTTGGTGAAGGGCAGGCCAATAGTATCCGTCCTGCAAATATTTATAAGCAGTTCTCTTTGTAGCAAAGTGGCCTCCACATGGGCTGTCATGACATGTATATAGGATATCAAAAAATTCTTCCTCCCTTACACATCTCCTTAGGATTTGATCAGGGCCTACCTTGAAAAGGTCTCCCCCAATCCATGTGAAATGGGCTCTTTTTCAGATGATTCTGCTCGTTTCCCTAAATGAGAGTTTAGGAGGGAGTCTCCCAGCAACCAAGTATTTGGCTATATCAAAAAACCATGGTGAGAGTGTTGATATAGCAAAGAGGTGCTCATCTAGCAGCTGGTCATCCACCATTCCTTCTTCACATGCAAGGAGAGCTAACCTGGACAAAAAAATTGCAACAACATTCTCCTTTCTAAGTTTATCAACAATATTCAAATCAAATTTCTACAAAAGTAACAACCATCTAATTATCGTAGCATTACCATCCATTTTACTCATTAAATACTTGATGGTTGCATGGTCAGTGTGAACAAAGGTCTGATATCTAATTACATAATGCCTAAATTTTTTCAAAGCATGGACAATGGCTAACATCTCCTCCTCGGTAGCAGTATAATTCAGTTTGGCCTTGGACAAGTTATCTTTTATGAAATAAATGGCATAAGGGATTTTTTCCTCTAATTGTCCTAATGATTCCCCTACAGCTTTATCAGATGCATTAGTGTGGATGTGGAAAGGAAGAGTCCAATTTGGACCTCTGAGGATGGGGGCAGTAGTCAAATTATCCTTAATGAGCTCGAAAGTCTATTGACAAGGACCAGACCAAATAAAATCAGAATATTTGGCCATTAACCCAAATAATGGCAAAGCCATCTTGCTGAAATCTTTGATGAACCTTCTATAGTAACTAGATAAGCTTAAGAAACTCATGACATATTTCTTCTTTTGAGGAGAAGGTACCCTTTTGATGATAGTGATTTTGTTTGGGTCTACCTATATTCCTGCTTGGGATATGGAGTGTCCTAATTGTTGGGAAAAATACTGAGAGGTGGGGTGAATCAGTATTTAGGGCTGAAAACTTTTTCACTTTTTTCTTTCTCTTAAAACATACGCTATTTTACAAAATCCAACATGTATGTCCAGAGATCTTATTATGTCTTTACTTAGATCATTGCATCATTCATTCATCAGATGTTTAGTAAGCTGTAAGTATGAACAGAAATACCATAATAAACCATCAAACATAACCCACATATATGAACACCAGTATTTAAGGTGGAAACCCAATTTGGGAGAAAACCACCACTGCTGTTATCTCAGTCTTCAATATTTATTATAAAGAAAACTTCTTACAATTTATGCTGGCGTAGACTTATACCAGCACGCATGCACCTACCTGTAGAAAGGCTACAACCTTCTCTCGTTTACCAGCTACCACTAGAAGGGAGCTACAACCCCCTCACTGAAGGCTTCGACCCTCAGCACCACTACGGACCATGTTCCATCAATTTTCATACTGGATCCACCAGTTTCCACACAACATACCTTGCAGGCCACCATATTTATTTATTTTCTTCAGTACACTCGCACCAGTTTTTCATGATTTTGTCAGTCGATCAAACCAGAGATTCATCATCGTCAGATCATTATATCCATGGCTGCATCGTAGATTCAGATTTATCAATTAAGAACAAAGTTCGTCCATGTAGATATTCCTTAGATAAATTTATTCATTCACCACCCTTATGCATGCACACCTCGTACTATCATCCTCTTCGCCTTATATAGTTTAACCTTTATCAATACCATGAGTAAAAACCATTCAATCGCTAATGTTATTCCTTTGACAATATTTCCTTTAGTTTACCCCATGTGCCTCTTTGATTTCTTTTTAATTTATTTATTAATTTGAAGAAATTGACAAATAAATATATTTACAACTTTGAACTGAACTTTAGGATTAAATTTACAAACCTTCGCACTTTAGAGAAATATCCAACGCTTTCAAACAATTAACCTTATGATAAGCCTTTGACCCCGATCCCACATATATAGTCAATAGCCAATCAAATACGCGCATGGTACCATAAGTAAACTTTGCGCAAGTCCAGCGTCCGATCACCGTTAGATAGCAAGCTTCCAGATCAACGGCATATATGCATATCGCTTGACCTCCGATGCCGAACGTTAACGTGCGATGGCCCGCCGTACTTTGGTTAATCTTCGTGCATCTTCCTCACACGACCACCGTCCGATGGCTTCCCTCCAGATCAACGGCGCACAACAATATCGCTGGGCATCCTCGGACGAACTATAACGCGCGATGGTGCACAGTGACAAGCGGTTTTTCGTGGGTCCTCCTTTCCACGTGTCGAATGATTTATGGAATCGCTCCGAACTCCTCAAATACCACTCACTCCGCAAAAGCAGTGCGATATGGGCAAACCGTCCTCGCAAATCTGCTCGTGGTTTTGTAATAGTGACCAACCCATGGTTAAGTCTGGTTACGCTATTCCTTTTGGTCCCTTAACTCAGGTTCACAACTCAGTCACAGTTCCGCTCTTCCACGCCGGGTTCTGTCACGCTTTCAAAAGTTTGATGCCAAATACTCTGTTTTAGTTCTTCCATGTTATAACTGATTTTATTTCGCTCCTTGTTCCTTTCTCCATGAACGACAGTCAGCTCCTTACTAATAGCATAGACCCTTCCATGTGAAGCTTAAAACCATAATTTTTTTCAATCAATAACATTCCACTGTCTACCAGTTTGGATATACTATCGACCGTATTAACCATTCCTCAAACAACATAGAGAGCACCATTAATCCCATCAAAGGGTTTCTCACTGATTGCATACATATGTTCACACCTGAATGGGACTCAAATATCCTTCCTATTGAATTCAATTTGCTTCTAGACTGATACCGCTCTCTGTAGATGCACTCTTTCTCTGTTCTTCTCTGCTACATTTCTTTTCTCTGTTTTAGATGCCAATTCCTTTGCCACTTCCTTTGCCATCAATGAAAATATTTCCAACACTAATACAACCCCTAATTCCTTCAGGAATTCACACTTTTCTGGGCTCAATGAGAGATGCATCTCAATGCACCTTCTTAGTACTTTACCCAAATTGGAGAGAGCTTCCTAGAAGTCATCTCCATACGGTGTGAAATCATCCATGTAGATTTCGACAGAGTCATGGATTAACTCATAAACGATGCTCAGGATAGCTCTTTGGATGGTATTTGGGGCTTTTCACAACCCAAAGGGAAAGAATCTATAAGTAGAGGTACCCCAAGGGAAGGTGAAAGTAGTATTATCCTGGTCTTCAGGGCTGATTTGAATTTGATTGTACCAACTAAACCCATATATGAAGGAAAATAACTTCTTCCGCGCAAGGCCATCTAGGACTTGGTCTATAAAGGGAAAAGGGAAATGGTCTTTCTTGGTGGCTTTGTTAAGTTCTCGATAATCAACACAAATTTTCCACTTCCCATTCTTCTTTGGGACTAGTACAAGAGGAGATACCCACTCACTATTAGATATAAGTTATATGAACCCTGCATATAATAGCTTATGTAGCTCTTCTTTGACTATGTCCTTCAGAGACGAGTTCATCCCTCTTTGGGGTTGTCTAATAGGCTTTCATCCTTCTTTGATTTAAATATGATGTTTGCACACTGAAAGAAGCACCCCTTTCATGTCTTTGTAATCCCAAGAAAATGCATCTAGATTCTCTTTCAAAAGTTGGAATAGCTTTCTCTTATTCATTCAAGAGGTTTGGGTTGATTTTCAGAGATCTGGACAGGCCAAACTTGATAGCCTTGGTGGATCAGAGGTTGAATCTATTGGGTTCACTTCCATCCAAGGTTGGATTTTAGACTCTTTGACTAAGGTTTCGAGAGGAATGTTAATGTAGGATTGATTTTGAATGACATGGTCGATGAGTTCATCTTCATCAAGTTGCCCCCCTATAATAATAGGGGAAGTGTTATATAGCTCATCTTCTTCATCCTCTAACAATATAGGGAGATCATGATCAATGGAAGGTTGGGCTGGAGGATATAACACTAGTAAGGCCCATTTTTGATAGTAATGTTTTCGGACTGACAACTAATATAAGCGTCTATAGTAGCTAACCAAGGGCTCCCTAAGATGAGGGGATAACCATTAAAATTTGTTTTTGGTTGCAGGACTAGGAAATATTTAGGATACTCCCAAGAGTCAATGGCAACCATAACATCCTCAAAAATTCCTTCCGGGGTTACTATGGACTGATCTGCAAGTTTCAGAACTTTTGTGGTTTTCCTCAAAGTCCCTTGGAGATTAGGTTTCAACATAGTTTCCTTGGTAATTACATTGATGGTAGCTCTTAGATCAATCAGATTGTTGGGTACTATGACACCATTTATATGCACATCAAAAACTAGATTATTAGAGTCAGACAGTTGTCCTATCACATTGATGGTGGGGGTATCTCTCTTCCTTCTCCCAGGTTTTTCGAAGAAATTTTCTTTGATGAGCCTATTGTAGATAGGGACATCCTTAATGTCCTAGAGAAGTGGTATCTTTACACACAAATTTTCCAATTCTCCAAAGAGTTCAGCCTCCTCGGGGGTGTGCTTACTAGGGTGGATCAAGCGCTTAAGAAAAGGAGGTTGTTTGATTTGAATGTTACCTTATTCCTTTTCCTCCTCAACCTCTATAGGTGGATATGGAGGATGGTTGTCTGGGAGTACCCTTCCCGACCTAATATTAACCTCTTGTATCTCCACAACATAAGCTGGATAGGATGTTTCTCCACTGGGAGCCTGTTGTGTCTGTCTGTTGTTCGTGTTCGGATTGGGTTGTGCAGGTATAGGTAGCCTAGGTGGAGCAGCATGAGTAAGTTGAGGTTGAGGTTGGGGTTGAGGCATTAGAGCAGGTGGTTTATTTTGTTGAGGCCTCCACCCTTGGGACGGATTGTTCCACTGAGGTAGTTGTGGAACATACTGCTGAAATGGTTGGTTTAATGGTTGTGGATGATATGAAGGGTTGTAAGGCCAAGTAGGAGGTGTAGACCAGGATGGAGGAGTGAGGGTGTACAAAGGTTGCATGGGTGCACTCTGATTTTTGTGATATTAAGAGTAAGGTGCACCTTGCATACCTTGTTGATATGCCCGAGAGGCTTGAGGCCTTCTATGGTTGATGAAATAGAGTTGCTCTGGCATTGCTTCCCCACCTTGATATACATCCTTAAGTCTAGGTAAGGAGAGACACTTTTCTGTGGCATGATTCTCCTCATAGACTAAGAAAACCTCTATAACATTCAGTAGACATTAATTTCTTGGGTGTTTCCTGGTACATCTAGGACAAAATATGGTTAGGGCTCTCTCTGCCTCCTCTTGCGTCCTTTTGACCTGCATTATGTCCATTTTCAAAGAAAAGGTGTGCAACATGTCACTCTTGAAGTCCTCTAACATTTTTCCAATCTCATTTTTTATGATGTTGGAAGAGGGAGGGGTAATAGTTGTACTTTGGCTAGCTCTAACCTTCTTCCTAAACTCCCTATAATGCTTCTGGAAGATATTTTATATTTCTTCATAGTTTTTTTGGTAGATATCTCCTCCAGATAGCATATTCAGGGTTTTTATCATCTCTTCTGTGATCCCTCGAAGAAGTAAAAGTTTAAGTGAGTCAGGATCAAGAGTACAGTTGGCTCTCTTATAGTTCAATTGAAACCTCTCTTCATAGTCCTCTAAGGATTCATCTAGCCCTAGAGTCATCCTAAAGATCTCATCCTTAGTTTCCTTGGACATACAATAGTCTTTGTATTTGCTACTGAAGGTCTCTTCCATCTGTGCCCAGGTGGTGACGTTATCCCCAGGAAGACCCATGAACCAAAGTAAGGTTTCATCCTTAAGGGTGGATGGGAATAGCTTCAAATTATGATCATCAGAGGTGTAGTCATAAGTCCTACAAACAATAGCAAATTCAAATAGGAATGTGTTAGGGTCCTCATAGGTAAGTCCATGAAAGTGTGGGAGAGCTAAGGGGCTAATGTTTTTCATCTTAGTTTCCCCATCTGCATCTCTTATCGGAAAGGCTGCCTGGACCCCATATATGGTTAAGATAGGTGAAGCAAGTCCCCTAGTTGAAACAAGGTCTTCTTCTTCTTCCCCAATAAGGTCAAAGTATTCAGAAGGCTCTCCTATAGGGGGTTCAATATCACTGCCACTAAAGAAGAGTGAAGGGTGGCTAGGAGGTGATGTGGGGGTTTTAGGTAAGATTTGTCTTTGAGTATTCCTACTCCTACGAGGCATGAAAGTTAGATCTTTTTATATTTTTTCAATATTTCTTAAATGAAATGAAAATAAAGGAAAGCAAAAAAAAATGCTAAAACAAAATCAAAATATCTACTAGACACCTCCCCGATAACGGCGCCAAAAAGTGGTGAGCCTTGGTATTGTACCAAGAGTGATGCACCTCCCAAGGGCTGCCCTACTTTACTTTATCAACCCGGGGTTCTTACAAACTCAAAGGTGAAAATGCTATATACACAACAGATGCATTCTGTTCATGTCATACTCTTTTTCTTTACGAAAGGGTGCTATTTCTTAAACTATGATAAAAACCGAAAAGTAAATTGTTGGAAGGAAATGACAGAAAGGAAATGAAAATAACTTAATCTATAAAATGGAATTGATATAAAGAAACTAAATTAAATTGTTGAAAATGAATGACAGGAAGGAAACTAAAAAAAATTGCTGAAAATAGATGGCAGAAAGGAAACTAAGTATAAACCACACTTAACTTGGCCAAATGGATAAATTCACTCTACTTATCCTATGGTCTATCTACCATGCTTCTATCCATGCAATGAAGCTATTGATGGATTAATTCTAATTTAAAAAGTGTTTATTTGTAGCTTGGAGGACAAAAGGGGATAAAGAGGCTAATGGAGGGCTTAACGAATGAAACAGGGCTTACAAGTGGAAAGCGGGGGTTTAAACCTGATTAAAACTTTATTATAGCGCAAAAAATATTTAGAGAAGAATAATTTGAAAAGTGCGATGGCGGAGATGAGATGGAGAAAAAGTTGTGAAGTGCGAAGTGTGGCGGGCTAAAAGCTGCGACGTGTGAGATGTGATGGGAAATAACTGTGAAATGATAAATGCAAAAAGGAAAGAACTGTGAAATGCAAAATTTGAAAAGGGAAATTTTTTCACTCTGTGATATGCGATACTGCAATATCACAATCGACAAAAAGAGCAGTAGGTATTAAAAGAAAAAGGAAAACGATGCAAAGTGTGATTTGTGACGGATGACGTGGCAGTAGGACCAGTGATAGAGTGGGATCACATCATCGCAATCGACAAATAGGAGTGGTAAGTCTTAAAATAAAAGAGAAAAAGTTGCAATGAGCTATTTGCGATGTGGTAAAAGTTGTGAAGTGCGAAGTGCGATATCGCAATTGCAATATCGCAAAGTTAGAAGGGTAGCGGTAAGTCTTAAAAGAAGAAAATAAACACTGCAATTTGTGATATGCGATGTATGGTAGCCGCAAGTTCAAGGAGAAAGGGAAAAAGGCCGGATTCCAATGGTTTTCAAGTGTTTTGCATTAGAAACGGGTAAGGCAATCATGAATTATAAAAACAAAGGAATGA
Organism: Pinus albicaulis; assembly: GCA_034641835.2. Taxonomy (NCBI): domain Eukaryota; kingdom Viridiplantae; phylum Streptophyta; class Pinopsida; order Pinales; family Pinaceae; genus Pinus; species Pinus albicaulis. Next base: position 731,835,826 of record CM076571.1, on the reverse strand, counting down.
GCTAGCTGAAGTTTTTAAGTGTTTTTGGGAATAAAAGGTGGGTGCAGCAGTTAAAATAAGTGGAAAAAAAGATTGAATGGAGGCTTAAAATCAAGGTTCATACCATGAATACAGAGATGGAAAATGAAGCGGGAAGGTGCCACGGAGCTTCTCTCAAGTTTCAGCAATGATTCCTCTGTTGATCTATGCAAAAAAATAGACAAATGCATGAAAATACCGTGCAAAGAAAGACTGGAAAATGGTAATGCAAATCCACTTCTAATCTCAGAGATAGTGAATAGAAATCATTTTTTAGGTCTGTGGGAAGGTTTTCCCTCCTCGAGCTCTATTGACAAAGATGAGAAGGGGGTCTTGATCCACAACTTTTTGGTTTTCCTCTATTCTATTACTATCATAAGAAAATGAAAAACTACAGTAGCGTGTTGAAAGAAAAACTAAATAACAATGAAACTATAAGAAGCAGAACTAATTAAATGACAAAACTCAAAGAACAAATAGAGCATAGAGGCTGAGGCACATGAATTGGGCGCTAACCCACGAGCCTATCTCTCTGAAACTTAAATCAATAAAATGAAGTCAATCTGCTCATTTAATAAAGGAATAACCTCATACATTTATGAAAGTTTGATCACTGAGTAAAAATAATAAAAATCTCGATAGCTTGCAACAAAGTTCTGACTAGAATCGACCAGAATCCCCTTCCTAGCTCTAGCTTTTATCTATTTATTCTACAGGGCAGCTACCAAAAACTCCCTAGAAAATAATGATTGAGTCCACTTGACTCCGAGTAAACAAAAATCGAGTGCACTCCTCTTTGATTTGCTTGGATGCCTCTGGAACTCGAATTTCTAGAGAGAATATTTGGGGTGATTGAGTCTACTTGACTCCAAGTGTAATATTCCAAAAATTTAGCCTTCAAGCTAAATGGAATATTATAGTTGTTTTGTCACTAGGTGGGTGGAGAAGTGGGTGGGAAGGCCCATAAGTTTCCTTAGCAACAATAACAACACTTCAAGTATGAAAGGAGACACTTTTGAGTAGCTAGATAAGCACCTCCAAGTGTGAACAGGGGTTGAGTCATGTTGATTCAGTCAAATTTGACCAAGTCAACATCGCTGTTATGGAGGAGTGGAGATTAATGAAGGAATAACGCAGTTTTGGAGGGAGATTTATCTCTTAAAGGAAATGACCTAATTGAGTGGGGCCAAGGGCAGGCAAGCTCATATTATATTTAAGGAAGAGGATGGCAGCCTTTTTTATTCATGTTTTAGATTATTATTTTGACATTGGTCTTCTTAGACTATTTTCTTCCTCTTGTTATTTAGCGGGGTTGCAGTGTTGTTTAGCACCGGGTGTTCTTGAGAGGGAATCCCACTTATTTCCTTGAGGGGCCTCTTGGAAGAGTATTGTATTCATTTCCACATTCAGGTTTTCAATCCAAGCTACAACTTTCTTCATCAGCACAATTTCTACATGTTATTGTGTTGTTTTGCAAGGTGCAGCAGTGGAGGGGTTAGAATCCCACTTTCTAAGTTAGTTTCTCATAGGAGGGAGTTTTCCTGCTCTTGGGAGATCTGTTTGGAGAGACATTAAGTGTATTTTAGATCTGTGGCAGTAGGCCATATATTTCCCATCATTTCCAGCGTTGTTCCAGCCAGGGATTGCATTATTTTGGAAGGCAGCTTCAGTGAGGGGTCTTATGGTTCCTTTGTAGTGTTTTCTTGTGATTGAGGGGTTCATCCTTTCATGGGAGGAGACCTTTTAGGGGATCTACATCAGAACTTTTATATTTCATCCTTCTACACTCTTTTTCTTTAGTTTGTAGTGATTATTCATTTTATTTCCGAAGATCACCATTGTATTCAGAGTGTATTGCAAGAAACCCTTCTCGGTTATTCTTGAGCTTGCAATAAGGAGACTATATCTCTGCTTTTGAGCATTATTGATTAATATATGAGAAGATCTATTAAGACGGTGTAGTCTCTTTCATGTAATAATTCTGTGTAGCAACGTTTTGGGGATTTATTGTTTTTCAGCTATACTAGGTGTAGGAGGTCTGCTTACCTCATCTATTTTGATTTTATTTTGCTCTCCTCTTCGATTTAGATGCTATATTTCTAGATCTAATGGATCCAAGCATTTTATGGCATACATTTCTGAAAATGTGTTTTTAAGTGCATGCATTGCTGAGCAATCCCTTTTGGGGATATTACAATGGTATCAGAGCATAATCTTGGCTCAGCCTGTGGATCTCAGCCATTATGCTATTAGGATAAGGAGAGATGTATAGAAAAGAAAAAGAGAAGACTCCATTATGTGGAGGAATGAAGGAGAAGAGGCTCTCAAAGCTTCTTCCAAAATCTATACAGAGCATTCAAGGAGATTTGAAGAAAATGAGAAGGGAGATGGAATCTCGAGAGGAGTTTGGATCTAGAGCCAAATATAGATTTGCACATGATAGGGGTGAGCATGCAGCTACACACTATGATGCACAGTGTAGTCAAATTCCTAGATCTACTATGAGAGAGATGAAAGAAGAGGAAATGCCTAGGAGGGAAACTCTTAGTGATTTTCTACAAGAATATGAATCTCAAATTGAGAAGTTTAGAGATCATATCACTTTCCAGGAGTTTTGCAAGATCAAGGTGGAGAAGAGCAAGCAGCATGACATGAGTATATTTCTCCTATCTACTTTTGATGGATCACCAACATGTTCAGCTAGAGCTTGGGTGGAGGAGTTACACACCTATTTGCAACAGCACCAAATTTCTGAAGATGAAGCCATCAAGGTTGCAGCGCTGCATTTTGAAGGTAAGGCCCATGCCTAGTGGATATTTGAGTCTTTTTCATTAATAAATGTAAATACCTCTTCTTATGCAAAGTTCACTAAGAGAATAGTGGAAATGTTTGGTGGAAAACATTCTGAAATGTCATTGGTGGAACTAAACAAACCAAACAAACAAACCCTTTGCATGTATTGGAAGAACCTATAAACTCAAGTCCATTTCAGAAAACTATTGGAGAAGCTCACATCTTGCATAATACTTTTCTAGAGGCAAGATCTTTGTTTCATGTCTTTGGACAAGATGGCATGAAGGTTCCTTTTTCTAAAGAGGATCCTCTTATTGAGCAGGTGACTCCCATTCATATTGAAGAAGAAGAGAACAATGGGGCATTAGGGTAATTTTGAGGTTTAAAATGGGCCTCCTAAGAAAAATGTACAACCAAAATAAAATTTATAAAAACCAATAGGATTCAAGATGATGATTTCAACCATGGGGGATGATTCACCATTTTTTAAATAAAAGGGTAAAAAGATTAAAAAATAACAAAATAATAAAACTAGTTTTTCAACTCGTATTTTCAACTTATCTCCCAAATTTTTTACTCAAATTTCGACTGAGAGTACTTGTTGGATGAAAAATTTAATTCCTCATCCAAGGAGTACCCATGTTTCATACTTTCGATGGACCTTGCTACACGAAAAATGAGAAATACATTTAAAAATGTGTTCGCAATCACGTTTTTAATGTGTTTCTCATTTTTCTTGTAGTAGGGTCCATCGGAAGTATGCGACATGGGTACTCCTTGGATGAGGAATTAAATTTTGCATCCAATGAGTACTACCGCTCAAAATTTGAGTAAAACATTTGGTAGATAAGCTGAAAATATGAGTTAAAAAAGTAGTTTTCCCTTTTTTCCCTCTAAAATTTGATGATGTAATAAAATATTATTTGTTTATTTCCACTATTATTTTATAATTTCCTTAGGAGGCCCATTTTAGACCTCAAAATTCCCCTAATGGCAACAACTCTGTCACATCTAGATCATATCCAGTACCTCATGCAAAGGAAGGAGAAGCACATGCTCCAATAGGAGGAGCTCTTGTATCATTGCAAGAAATTCCCCAGGATCTCACATATTGAGGTCAAAGCACAATAAATGACCAACATGATTGTGAGACATTGCAGATGGAAGGAGAAGGTAGGGAGGAAGGTCAACATCACTTTATGAGGAGAACACACCCCTATCTATTTCAGAGAGCTAATGAAAGGAAGAGGCAGACTGATTTGCGTTGTGAGGGCAAGGACAAATTTGTCCATCCATATGTACAGTCTACTATTGACATTGGTGTCTCATTGCATGGAGGCATTCCACTCGGGAAGCCACCAAATCTAGATTTGGTGAGAGACAAATTGACATTTGGGCCACCACTCTTAGATTTCGGAGGGGTGAAGACCTTGGAGGGGTCTATTACAGCGTAGAGAGTTTGGGATAGACTCAAGGAAGAGGGATACATTCTCCCATTTTCAGCACTACCTACTCTCACTACATATACTACGCTGACAGAAGTTGTTGCGGTGATGGAGGATGATACCTTCATGTTGCAAGGGAGCTGCTCCATGGATTTGGAGAAACAAGGGGTACTTACTTTGAGGAAGGAATCCTCCATACATTGGAGTAGATGGAGGCCACTCATGCTTACATTGGCCAAGATCAGGAGGTTATTTTTGGATGATAGCTTCTCATGGGAGGCCAACTTCCAAAAGTCACCACTTCTATTTGAGCATGAACAACTACATGATGGGCATGGCAGCAATTTAGAGGATGACTTTGGCATATGGGATGTCAAAGGAGTATACAAAAACATGTGGGGAGCTTCACATTTCATATCTTCAGCGCTGTCTCTCAGGAGGATTGATCCATATTGGAGATCTCAACTCTTGGTAGAGTACTCCAAGGATCTTGGTGCTTGCATGGTTCTTGATGACCCCAATGGAGATGATAGATACATGGTGGTTGGGGAGGTCATCTATTCGTATGGTAGAGTCTTCTTGACTATAGTTTCTAAGCTCAAGAGGAAGCTACTACATGCAGAACATGTGGACTTTATTTCCATGCACTTTGATGCATTTCATTCTTTGAAGGAGGAATTAACTTGGGAGGGCATCTAGTAGGATATACATTAGCATATGGAGAGATGCATAGCCTAGATGGTGATGGAGAGGATGTCATAGCCTCTTCCCTGCTCATTGGAGGTGAGGGAGAATTTCCAGTTGAGCCATTTCAACTCAAGGACCAAAGTACATGGTGAAGAAGGTACATTTTTGCACTATGATTTATACGTATTTACTTTATATGAGAAGAATATTGTACCAAGGATGGTTATCCCTTCTTGCATATTATGTTATGATGTACTTGAGGACAATTTCAGCATTGAGATGTGCTATTTTATTGGTGGTTTGTGGGGAAATCCACATGATTCTTGGTGTGCACAATTGACACCACATTGTACCTTCATGATTCCATCTTATAGGATAATTGTGGCAAAAAACAAGTGGTTGGGAAAGCACTTTTTATTCTTTGATTTGAGGAAAGAAATGGATGCACTGCGCTGGTTCCATATGTGGAACTATGGTCCACTTTCCGGTTTTCATATGGCAACTTGTTTTCATTGGTTTTTGCTTCCATATATTGATGATATTCTTATGTTCATGGGAAGCTTTATTTGGAGAGTGGAAAAACAGTTGTCGATTCCCATTGGAGGCATGATTCTCCCTACTTTACATGCTTCAATTTTTAGGAGAGACAATGGGAAACCCATTATTTCCATGCTACAACTCTTCCTTTCATATAGGAGGAGCCACTTGGAGAACTTAAGTACTTGGACAAGGCAATTCATGGCTGAATTATTTGGTGGGGTAACTTGGGCCACTCTTGGAGGCCATGAATTTTCAGCCCAAGGACAGTAACAGCCCCATACTTAGCATAAATTGAGAGAGAAAAAACTTGTATGGGAATATCTAATCTCTCCATGCAGCCCCAACACATTGCATAAACTGGGGGTTGAGGACTTCTTTGATGAGCTACCTAGAATGGCTCATTTCATTTGGATGATAGCATGGGTTTGGTAGTCTCTCATTGGGCATGAGGTCCCCTATGCTTGTCATAACTCCTACCTTGAGGAGGCCATTGGATAACAAGAAGGTTTCCACTTACACCTTCCACCTTTTCACGATGTGAGCCATTTGTTTTTGCGTACTTGGGAGGAAACATTGGAGGGAAGATTTATTGCAGATTTTTTTAAGAAGTGGTGGGGACTATTGATAAGGAGGCCACAAGAGGAGGAGGGGAGGAATTTTTCTCTCCTTATAAATTTTCCCGAGGACAAGAAACATTTTGGAGGGGAGGGCTGTAATATTCCAAAAATTTAGCCTTCAAGCTAAATGGAATATTATAGTTGTTTTATCACTAGGTAGGTGAATAAGTGGGGGTGGGAAGGCCCATAAGTCTCCTTAGCAACAATAAAAAAACTTCAAGTGTGAAAGGAGACCCTTTTTAGCAGCTAAATAAGCACCTCCAAGTGTGAAAAGGGGTTAAGTCACGTTGATTCAGTCAACTTTGACCAAGTTAAGAATGCTGTTATGGAGGAGTGGAGATTAATGAAGGAATAACACAATTTTGGAGGGAGATTGATCTCTTGAAGGAAATGACCTAATTGAGTGGGGCCAAGGGAAAGAAAGCTCATATTATATTTAAGGAAGAGGATGGAAGCCTCTGTGATTCATGTTTTAGATTATTGTTTTGACATTGGTCTGCTTAGACTATTTGCTTCCTCTTGCTGTTTAGCAGGGTTGCAGTGTTGTTTAGCACCGGGTGTTCCCAAGAGGAAATACCACCTCTTTCCTTGAGGGTCCTCTTGGAAGAGTATTGTATTCATTTCCACATTCATGTTTTTAGGCCAAGCTACAGCTTTCTTCATCAGCACAGTTTCTGCAGGTTATTGTGCTGTGTTGCAGGGTGCAGTAGTGGAGGGGTTAGAATCCCACTTTCTAAGCTATTTTCTCATATGAGGGAGGTTTCCTCCTCTTGGGAGATATATTTGCAGATAAATTGAGCATATTTCAGATCTGTGGTAGTAGGCCATATATTTCCCATCACTTCCAGCACTATTCCAGCTAGGGATTGCATTATTTTGGAAGGCAACTTTAGTGAGGGGTCTTATGGTTACTTTGCAATGTTTTCTTGTGATTGAGGGGTTCATTCTTTCATGGGAGGATACATTTGAGGGGATCTACATCATATCTGTTATATTTCAGCTTTCTACACTCTTTTTCTTTAGTTTTTAGTGATTATTCAGTTTATTTCTGAAGATCACCATTGTATTTAGAGTTTATTGCAAGAAACCCTTCCCGAGTGCTCTTGAGTTTGTAATAAGGAGACTATATCTCTACTTTTGAGCATTATTGATTAATATATGAGTAGATCTATTTTTCTCTATACTTTCTGATTTTAAACCCTCATAAGACTGCGCAATCTCTTCCATGTAATAATTCTGTGTAGCAGTGTTTTGGGGATTTAGTGTTTTTCAGCTATACTAGGTGTGGGAGGTTTGTTTACCTCACCTAGTTTGATTTGTTTTTTCTCTCCTCTTGGATTTAGAAGATATATTTCTAGATATAATGGATCCAAGTATTGATTTTCATTTTTATGGCATATATTTCTAAAAATGTGTTTTTAAGTGCATGCATTGCTGAGCAGTCCCTTTTGGGGATATTACACCAAGTAAACAAATATTGAGTTCACTCCTCTTTGAGTTGCTTGGCTACCTTTGGAAATCAAATTGCTAGAGAGAATATTTTGGGTGATTGAGTTCACTTGACTCCAAGTAAACAAAGATGGATTTCACTCCTCCAATTATTTATGATAAAATCATTATAAAAATGCTTAATAACTCATGATTTTATGCACTCAACCTCATATTAGAAACTCATAGTATGTTAGCCTTAATCACCACCTATACAAGCATCATAAAACCAAGTAATAATAAAAATGCAAGAAAAGGAGATCTAAGAAGACAAAAAGTTGACCATTAACCCCTCCAAATATGTCTAATGATGGAGCTCATCAATGGCTATATTTTTAAAATCTATTCCTATCCTAAGTATCCCTTAATGTCTAATTTCTAACCCAATTTTAATCATTCAATTTGGATTTGAAACGAAAATGTTATGACTAAAACATTGAGAGGGTATCTAGTAGGCAAGTCAGGGATAGAGTTCAGACAATCAATTTTTGGAGGTCTAAACGAATATATTTTTCAAACCTATTTGTAAGGTATATTTGTATATTAATCTAGTTTACAAGTCAATTTTAATCACTCAATTTCTTATGAGAAAGTTATGACCAAAATACTTACTGATTATCGTAAATCAACACTCTTAAAACTTTGTTTTCCTAGTTTTTCCTTAGCATATTTGACCCATAAATTATTCTTGTATTCAAAACCTATTTCTATTGGAGATATATAAATTAATATACTTTAACCTCAAATTTTAATCATTTCAATCCGTTTTAAAACAAAAATGTTGTGCTTAAAATATCAATTTTTGGTCTAAGTTGGGAAATTAAAAAATGGCTCAGTTATTAAAGTTGTTCTAAGTAAATTTTACATGTCATACCATGTAATTTTTAAAACATGCTTCTAGTGGCTATATATACTTGAATGAGCTTTCATTTTTCTTTTGAATCACTCAAATTGTACAAAACAAAAAGGAGTTATGATCAAAACACTGCTAGTTAGTATGGTCGACCACTACTCTCCCACAGGTGATAAATAATTTTTTCTTTATTTATCTTTCTATGGATTTTTTTTATGAATTACATACTTGTTATTTTTATCATATTTCTTGGATTATTAGAGCTTATGCACCTCTCTTCTTCCATGATTTCATGTTTTATTACAGGTAGATTCTCATTTTTTGTAGGTCCTAGGAGAATCTAGGAGGTACATTTATGAACAATTGATTCTTGAAGGAAATGTTAATGAAATAAGGGAATTTCATCCAAGCATCTATTACGAAATTTAATATTATATGATTTTGATTCTTTATAGGTGCCATGATCTAAAAAAAATTATCATAAGAGCTTGCTACAAAATTGTTCCCGCTATTTTCCACCAACACAAAGAAAAAAACATGAAGATTTTTTCATTACTTAACGGATTCGTAATAGGAGAAATGGAAAATTTATTTCCATTGAAGATCTAAGTCATTTCCACTAAAGAATTTTTCCGAAATATATATATATATATATATATATATATATATATATATATATATATATATATATATATTTATTTATTTATTTATTTATTTATTTATTTTTCCATTCATTCACCATTGATAGATTTTTGTGCGTGGAAACATATTGATGTTCCCTTAGGAAACAACATTGTTGCAACCGAAATTACAAATTTTGTAACTTAAGTTATTTATTTATTTATTGTTTTTCAATAAAGTGTTGTTTCTTTTCTGATTTCTCTTATTATTTTATGTTTCGGGTGTTGTTTTATTCAAAGTCACAGCTTTGTTCCTTCGTAAATATAAAATAACTTCTTTCTTAAGTTTCATGTTGGTACTCCACATATATCCTTTTATTCCCTAGTCTTATCAAGTATATGGTTGCCTCAAATATCATATCAAAAACTCTTATGATAAGTCTTGTCAGGAATGATTCACTCTTAATTTCTCATTATTTTGTAAAGTGACTATGATTTTTGGATGACTAATCCTTCTCCATGTCACCTTGCTAGGATCGCCTATTGAGTTATTTTTTTGGAGGGATTGCAACATTCATACTTGATACTTCATGTATACAAGCTTAAAATTGTATGGCTAGTTTTGAGGTTGTAACATGCAACAATGGTACTATTGGATAAATAAATCTTAAATCATAATTGTTGCTACCTTAGTTATAGTTATTGTTTCCTAAGCCATAATCGTTGTTCCTGACTCATATTCATTGTTCCCTCAGTAATAACTACTCTTTCCTAATTCACAGTTGTTTTTCCCTCAGTCACAAATATTTTTTCCTGACTCGTAGTTCTTGTTCCCTCAGTTGCAACTATTGCTTCCTTACTCACCGTTGTTGTTCCCTCAGTCACAGTTCCCTAAGTCGCAGTTGTTGTTTCCTAACTCACATTTGTCGTTGCCTAAATCACAGTTGTTTTTTCCTAACTTACATGTGTTCCCTCATTCACAATAGTTGTTTCTTAAGTCACATTTGTTGTTCCCTCAGTTACAACTATTGTTTCCTAGGTCACAAATATTGTTTCTTCAATTACATTTTTTGAAATTCAACAAGAAAATGCACACACACTAGTGTGGGATCACAAGTCACACATGAGTGAGGGATCCTAGCGACACATTAGTGTGCAACCAATTTTTAAATAAATTGTAATCTTATCTCATAACAACTTGTAATAGTTAACTAAGTGTGACAGACCTAGTTAGCTCAAGAATTTGAGTTGAGGGTCAAAGGATAGGCAGGTAGAGTGATTCTATTATTAAAAAGGTCCAGTTGTTGTTGTAACACTAGTGTGGTGTGAGTGGGATTAGTTAACTCACATTAATTGAGTTAAAATCATTTTAAATAGTTATAACTATTTGATGAGCTAGTGGAAGATAAAGTGAATTAAAATAGATTTAATTCACTAGTAGTGATCTACCAAGTAACTAATGATTCACTATTTATAGTTGCATGCATGTCAATTATAGTGGAGACCTTATTGAGACAAAGTTTCAAGGCAAGTAAACTATCAATTGTATTTTTAGCAAACTACCCAGATGCAGTTATATAACCATAGGAAGCCCATGATGAATTGCGCAGTCAAGGAAGGCTGAATTTACTATTTAATATGGGTTTAATTCTCTAGGGATTGCGTAAGGAGGGTAGCCTAACGATAGGCTGATAATTGGCTATGTGTTTGTCCAATTTTTCCTAAATCAGTGTGAAGAAATTGGTAGAGTGTATGAGGTTGTGGTGAGCAAAAATAAATTGTATTGTTTCATGATTCCTTGGTTGATTATACAATAAAGATGGAGGGGTTTTGAACAGTTTATTTCCCCAGGAAATGTATTTTGTTGTGCAATTGATTTACTTATTTTTCTTACTTGCATGTGATTGAGAGATCGTGTTTTATATTACAAAAATATTGTAGAAGGATTCAGTATCTTTTTTAGTACATTGCATGATCAGATTTAATCCATTGGTGTAATTTCTACATGGTATCAGATTTGTGTTAGAGATTTTCTACATGGTATCAGAGCATTAGGAAACACAATAGTGGAGAAAAAATTGAACTTTTGTTGAACAATATTCAAATTTCCAGGTACTTTATTTGGAGCTATAAGTTGATCGAGATTTCTTTCAATGGCTTGAGACTCAAATATGCACTCGCGAGAAGTTCGAATTATATTGCATGGAAGGATAGGATGGAGGCAGTGTTGGAGGACAAGGGGTTGAATGAATTCATAGATAATGATATTCCCAAGACTGCAACAACAGATGCCTAAATTATTGATTCATGGAAGAAGAAGGTAGCAAAGGCGAGGAAGATATTTTTAGAGGGAGTTCGAGATCATATTGTCTCGAGTCTCCATGGAAAGGAAACTCCATATGCTATATGAAAGGCATTCACAAATCTGTTTCAAAGAATCAGTGACCACAAAATATTGGCACTAAAGGAAAATCTTAGGAAAATCAAAATGGAGAAAGGTGACACAATCCAGAAATACTTGACCAGGTTCACTCAATGTTCAGATGAGCTTGGAAGTGTTGGGATTATTATAGCTTATGATGACTTGGTGAGCCTAACACTTCTAGGTCTTCCCAAGAGTTGGCATAGTTACCGGGACTCTGTGAATGGGAGGGAGAAGTTACCATATTGGGACTGACTATGGTCTGATTTGGTACAAGAATATTTTTGGAGGAATACTAGGGATGGATCCTCATCCAAGATTGATGATGAGGAAAATAGTGCCTTAGCTCGTGTTATCACATATAATGTTTTGTTAAAAATTATTTATATGGGAATTTTTTTTTGGTGTTTAAGGTTGCATTTTCTCTGAGGATTTTATACAGGATTATTATTATGATGGTTTGAAAATCTCCAATTATCTCCCACCTCCATGTCTCCTTCTGCCTCCATGTATGTTCATTTCATGGTTAGTTAAAACTATGTTTTTCCCTATACAACATAGTAATTTTAAACATGGTTTAAAAACAACTGAGAACAATTTTTCAAAAATTGAAAGAGGATTTTGTTGAAAACATCCTCATATACAAAAACCTCCCACAGTTTTCTAACCTTTGTTATGGTTTGAGAGATTGGGATAAATATTTGAAGACACACTTTCCAAAACTGTCTTGTTTAGTCATATTTTTGCAGAGAAGATTGTGGCCCATCACAGATGAATATTGAGAAACTTGAGGAGTTTTATGTTCCTAATATTCCAAAATAAAAAAAAAATATATCAATTTTTACAGAGGTAGTACAGAATGAGAGATACATTCACATCTTCACAACCTATTTTTCTTCCTGTGCAAAGTCCTATTTTAGACATCTTTCTGCAGAGAATAGTTTGAACCACTGGAGCAGAATTTTGGGAAACTGAGAGAGTTTTATCACAAAAACATCCTCATATACAATAAACTATTTCAATTTTTACATATATATCTCGAACTGAGATAATAAAAGGGACATTTGGACCCTATTTTTCAGAAAATTTGGAAGAAAAATCTCAAAGACAGTTAGTGACTTGTTGGTCACCTCATCTAATAAGAGTTGCTATCAAATTTGAATTGTTCTTATTTTTCACCAACAATACACAAATATAGTGCCAAGTAGATTCATTACTTTTGAATTTCCTATATTTTAGTTCTATTTGTGTAACATAGTTAAATATATTTGTAATAAATCTTGATATTTTTTTCAAGATATTTTAGTTTAGAAATTGTATAAATACTTCATCATTTAAAGTAATAAATGTTGGAACATTGGACATTGAACTATTGTGTTCTATTTGACTAAGTAATACAGTAAATAATGAGAAAAATTGCAGCTTAAATTTATGGATTCATGTGGCGAGCTTGTATGCCTATGTTTCTCTTCAGTAAGTCACTTCATTGAATACTTTCTCTTTACATTACATATCTATTGATTTCACTCATTGTCTTTACAATTCTTTATGAAGGATTCATGAATCATGCACACCCTGTTTTGAGGAGATGATGATGTTGTGTTTAATTTCTTCTTAAGGAATGAATTCATATTTATATGTTTGTTCTTGATCTTTCTTTTGATCCTACACCATAATCATACAGCCTATTTTTTCATTCAAGTTTTCCTACCTTGCCCCTTTATTCCCCTACAATTTTTTCTCTTATAACCCTACCAGAGTTTCAAGCTTAGCTCTAAAGGTCCATTTTCATCCAGCACAAAATCCAAATCAACCAAACCCTAATTTGCATATCTACCTGAAAACACCACGATACAATCAAATTTGTTGTTGATCTCATTGAGAGAGTCCTCTCATCCTAAGTAGGGCTAGCTACTAGGTTAAAGTGGTATGCAGTTACCTTTGCTAGTATCCTTCTTAGCCTTCGGAGATCTGGTGGAGTGCTAACATCTTGGCGTTGTTGCCAGGGAGCGAGGTGAGAGACATTCCCCGGGAAAGAACGAAAAGGATCAAATCTGATTGCTAATGGTGAACAGTGATCAGACACAATAAGGCTGAATCATTCACCTATCGAATCCATTTTTAGACAATCCAAAGTTCATAACATTCATGGTGACTCTACTATATGAAGAATTCAGAGCTTAATGACAGATCTAGTGGCCTAATCGATCACAATGGCAAGGTATGTATAATATCATGTTTCTCTTAATGGTTTTAAAAAATATTGGGATATGTTTGAGGATTATCAGATTGATGAATATTTTCGGAATTTTTTTTCTAATTATTTAAAGTAGACCAAATCTCCACAATACAAGAAAATTCACACACACTAGTGTGGGATGACAGGTCACACATGAGTGAGGGATCCTAGCGACACATTAGAGTGCAACCAATTTTTAAATAAATTGGAAGATTAATTGTAATATTATCTCATAACAACTTTTAATAGTTAACTAAGTGTGATAGACTTAGTTAGCTCAAGAATTTTGAGTTGAGGGTCAAAGGATAGGAATTTCAATCGATTCTATTATTAACATGGTCCAGTTTCAGTTGTAGCACTAGTGTGGTGTGAGTGGGATTAGTTAACTCACATTAATTGAGTTAAAATAATTTTAACTAGTTCTAAATGTTTGATGAGCTGGTGGAAGATCAAGTGAATTAAAATAGATTTGATTCACAAGTAGTGATCTACCAAGTAACTGATGATTCACCAGTAGCGATCTACCAAGTAACTGATGATTCACTATTTATAGTTGCATGCATGTAAATTCTAGTGGAGACCTAGTTGATACAAAGGTTCAAGGCAAGTATACTATCATTTGTATTTTTAGAAAACTACCCAGACGCAGGTATACAACCACAAGAAGCCCATGATGAATTGCGCAATAAAGGAAGGATGAATTTCCTATTTAATAGGGGTTTCTATGGATTGCATAAGCAGGGTAGGCTGAGGGTAGGGTGATAATTGGTTATGTGTTTGTCCAATTTTTCCTAGATCAGTGTGAAAAAATTGGTAGAGTGTATGAGGTTGTGGTGAGCAAAAATAGATTGAATTATTTCATGATTCCTTGGTTGATTATACAACAAAGATGGAGGGTTTTTGATAAATTTATTTCCCCTAGAAATATCTTGTGTTGTGTGACTGATTTACTTCTTTCTCTTACTTTCATGTGATTGAGTGATCGTTTTTTATATTCTGCAAATATTGTAGAAGGATTCAATATCTTATTTTAGTACATTGCATGATTGGATTAAATCCATTGGTGTAATTTCTACATGGTATCAGAGTTGTCACTTAGAGATTTTCTACACAATTTTTGTTACCTTTATCACAAATATGATTATCTAAGTCATGGTTGTTGTTACCAAATTCATGGTCAATGTTACCTCAGTCACAACTATTGCTATTAGTTGATTTTCACATTTGATTCAAAACATGTAGATGTTTTCGATTTTTGTCACCTTGGTGAATGGGAAATACTTTTAATGTTCTAGGTTATCTTTGACATAATGATTGGGTAGTCAATTTATATTTTTTTATATATAAACATAATCTTATTTTCAAGGAATAATTATGCAAATATGATTTCATTATGCCAATTTTCAACTTTCCTAATTTTTCAAGTCCCTAATCTTGTAAAATTTATGATGATGACCAAAAAATTGTACTTAAATAATTTCTTCACTATCTAATAAATTTTTCCTCAACCCCAATCTTAACAAAGCGAAATATATTTATCAATAGTCATTTGAAGGCTATTATTTTTTTAGAAGCAAAACTACCCAAGTTGAAAATAAATACTACAAAACGTTTTACACCATCCCTAGCTCTTAAGGAGATGACCTGTCACCCCATCTATTAAGTAATCTTTTGTTGATTCACATTAAGCATAGTTGAATTTTAAACATAAATAGTCAAATGAAGGATATGAGGTCTCATCACAAGGATACCTACCATGATCGTAGGTCCTAATAAAGTGGCATTACCACTACTTGTCACCAAGCTAGGGTAATGGCCTTCGGTCGTAAAGCTAAAGGACAGGAGGTCTCATAACAAGCTGATTTGTTCACTTGTGTTAGCTCCCGTGAATGTAATTTTTATTGAATAGTTACCAAGCCAAAACAATGTTATTGAGTAGACATCTAAGTAAATTGAAAAGCTCTTGTAATTATGTATTTATTTCTAATAGATGGGACACTTGCATCTCAATGGGTTAAAAAGGCATCCATGTCAAGGCTATGGATGTCGAGTGGAAACAGTGGCCATGAATATGGTATAAAAGTTAATTCAATACTATGATATACTTAGTTACATTTTTTTCTCAAAACTGATTTTCGATAAAGCCTATTTTTTATTATATAAGGTTTGACAGAAATCATGGTTCATGGTTCATATATTTAACCAAAGATATTTTCTTTGCCCAATAAGTCATAATTTATTCCTATCTTAACAACAATACTATTATTTTGGGGTAGAATAAAGAGGCCTAATTCTAATTGTAGGTCTCATGAATTTGGTTATATCTTGAGAAGAAAAGATTGAGATAACTAGTTCTCACCATTTTTGTTCACATAACAACCAAAGCTTATGGGTCTAGGGAATGCATCTATTTATCATCATTTTACCCTCTTGTCTTCCCTTTTTATCCATTATTATGCAATGGAATTCACAACATGATTATGTTACTTTTATATATAATGAGGTAATTGAGGTGATGAATTAATGATTGAAGCTACTCATGAGATGTATTTTAGAAACCTTAATAACAGGGAAACTAATCAGTTTGGGGGAGGAAACTCTGCTACACTTTATGATTACTTTCTTTCAACTTGCATGGCTTTTGCCTTCAACATCACTTTTAGCAATGGCTTAGGCTACATCCTCTTCAACAAATATCAATCCATCCATGTCATTCCACATTTTTATGGAGGTAAAACTTGAGGTAAAATAGCATAAATTTTTTATTTATTAAAAGTTTAGGATAATGGCATGAAAAAAAACAAGCATTATTTATTCATATTTAAATCATTAGTTTCACTTCTTCATCACTTCCATTTTTTTTTTAAATACGCAAAATATTTCAGTTTGGGAGGTGTAATTTTCATTCATTTATCATGGCCATTTCATCAATACTCTTTATCATCCATAGATATCCTTATTCATTCTCAAAACCTCCTTTATTCCATGTTTTACACCATGCAAAGATTTCAAAAACGATTTTAACAACCACCTCTATTTTTTTCTAGTGTAGCATGAGGCATACTAATTCTCCAGTTTGAAGGAGGAATTTCTATGCATGATGGATGTTTTCTCCTTTATTCCTCGTTTAACATACACTTTCATTTATATAGTGCATAAATTTATTCACGTATATATTTAAAACCATGAACTATATTCTTGTGATTTTCGGACAGCAAGAAGGTATCATTAAAATGAACAAACCCATAAAATTTCAAGCAAAACTAGTTTGTAAAATTCTAGAAATCATGCACTATTAACTACAACCGCTTTGTTGATATCTTGAAATTTGTGCATCAGATAGCTTCTATTTTCAAATTGGAGAATCATTAATATAGTAGAAAGCTTCTTGAAAAATTTCAACAAAATCTGGTTTGTATTTTTTGAGAAAATGGTTGATGAAGTTTTTTGTTGCTTGTAACATATTTTGTTGCAACTTCATATACATATGGTTGAAAGTCAATGTGAAAATTGTTAAGCTTCACCAACATTTCTATAATTAAATAACTATTTTTTTAAAGAAGCATTTGGGGAAGAAGCCTTTTTTTCCATCAATATCTTGAGTTTGGGAGAGTGTCTTGGTTATTGAATCACAACTTTGTTAATATAGAGGCATTGGGTTGCATGAGGACATGCAACATGTTGAGTTTTGGGGAGATTTTGGGCCACTAAATTTTCATTATTATTACCAATTTTTGACATCCATTTCATCCATTTCCATCGTTCCTTTATCACGTTATTTATCATAATTTATCATATAATTCCATTTCATATTTATTTATTATCTTGTGGATAAGTAATACTTTTTCTCCTTTATTTTTAATAAATGGAATATTATTATGCATGATTTTATCAATTATGGTTTATTAATGAATGTATTATAACATCCCTTAGGATTTTAGCCTATAAGATATCTTTTACTTTGTAAATACGATCTCCAACTCATAGTCAAATATTCCAACTCAGAAATTCACTAAGATAAAAGGTGATCGTTTTGCATTGGATATTTTTGGAAAATTAAGATGAATCTTGAAACTATGAGACAGGTTTTGTACAGAATGGACCAAATTAGTTCTCTAACACTACAAGGAAAAGACCCTCTAGCAGAGGTTATAAAGGAGGTTTTTAGTGTTATAAAATTGGCCAAAATTGTCAAAAAACATTTGCTACAAAATCTGTTTATGGTTACAGAGGTTTTGGCAGAGCTTTTAATGGAAATTCAAAACTAAAAAAAAGGGCGACCGAAGGTTATTACGAATTTTTTTCATCGGTGCGCTACTCTGGATTTAATGCACCGGTGCGTACATGAAGACGACGCCCCGGGGGTGCCTCAGTCGAACGAACGCACTGGGACGTTTAGGTGTAAAATCGCACCAGGCGTAGTGTTGGTAATACAACGCACGAGGCCGTTCTGATTGGTCTTGGGATTTGTGCGGTGCCCATAGGTTATATCAACGCACCG